>CM019179.2:40186847-40200301 GCA_009739505.2 Apolygus lucorum
CTCCACTCCAAACGCCATCAGTTCAGCTGCCCATTACCATCACAACCGATACACCAAGCTATACAATTCATATTCATTCAATTCTTCCATTCGATATCAATCTTCATATAATGTAACTTGAATTAGATATTTCATTATATTCCTATAATTTATTAATCATCATGAATTCGTAATTCTTTATCTACAAGTTAAGCAATAATAACTTAACAATGGTGCCGAGAAAAACAAGAACTAAAGAAGCAGGGCTCGCCGGAAATGAGCGAGGATGAAACCAGTCCATGTCGACGAAGGTGCGGTAAGCCTCAAACCACCATCGCCATTAGTAGTTAATAACGATAGCAACATGACAATACGATGGAAACAATGGCTCAAACGCTTGAATGGTTTGCCGAAGCTACAAATTTGTACAAAAAAAGTTCTAAAAAGCAAATTGCAACCTTTATGGCCACTATAGAGAAGATGCCCTTACCATCTACGATTCATTTGGGATCGACAACGATGATGTCGGACTAATAGACATCAAAGAGCATTTTACCAATTATTTTGTAAAGAAATTGAATATTATCTATGAACGGTTTTTATTTAACAACATATCTCAAGCGGACGGAGAAACATTCAACGATTTCCTTACCAAGGTCCAGAATCAAGCAAATAAGTGTGACTATGGGGGCATTAAGGACAATTTGGTCAGAGACAGATTAGTTTGTGGTATTTTCAGTAATGATACCAGAGAAAACTTTTCGAAGCAGAAGATCTAACGTTAGACAAATGTATTCGCATGTGTAGGTCTGCTGAAGAAATCCGCTGTCAGAATGTCTAAAATGTCAGGGAGTGGGAGAGTTATTAATTACATAAAACAACCACCGAACCTGTCATCATCAAATAATAACCAGTTACAGATGATACATTTCTGTGTTCCCGGTGCGAACTCGACATGGCCGAAGATCCTGCCCAGCCTACCAAAAGAAATGTGCAAAATGTGGGCGTCTCGGACATGCCTCCAGCGATGTGTCGATCCAGAGCTGCAGAACAAAAGGCTGTGAAGACTCTCTCTCTTGACGAAACCAACTGCATCGAACAAGTAAACTCCTTGAAGCTCTCTAAGGACCAGGTATTCCTCGTAAATTCATTAGAGAGTAGCACATCGTCTCGCGACCTGGACTGAGCAACTTATTCTACCAAAGGCAACAAAGTTATATTTAAATTAGATACAGGAGCTCAATGCAATGTCATAAACGAAAAAATAGCCAATAAGAGTAGATTAACCATTACAAGTTCACCTGTGAACCACATCATAAGCTACACCAATGACAAGCTGCCTGTTCTCGGTCAATGTTCAGTCATGTGGTAACAAAGCTAAAGGAGCCTCACCTAGTCAAATTTATAGTGGTGGGAAATGACTTCCCCGCTATATTAGGACGCGAGTCGTGTCAAAATCTGGTTTCATCAAACGGGTTCAAGAAATAGAAATCTCTAGCGAAGACTCCAATATTTTTCAAGGTATAGGATGCTTAAAAAACTTTGAGTATGATCTCGACATAATTGATAATCCGAATCTGAAAATATTCCCACCAAGAAGAATTCCTTACAGTATACGGGATGAAGTCAAACGTGAACTTGACTCGATGGTTGAGCTAGGTATAATTAAACCAGTTATAGAGCCAACGCCAGCCGTTTCACCCATGGTGGTAGTCCGGCAAAAAGATAAAGTGAGAATTTGCTTAGACCCAAGTGATCTCAACAAAAACATCAAACGCAGACACCACCCACTACAAACGTTAGAAGAAATTGCCGCACGCATTAGTGGCTCCAAGTTTTTACGCTCTTGGATTGTAAAAAAGGCTTCTGGCAGTTGAAACTCTCCAAGAAAAGTTCAAAATACTTAACATTTTCAACTCCTTGGGGTAGGTACTCTTATTTGAGGCTGACGTTTGGAATTTGCTCTGCTCCAGAGGTCTTCCAACAAGCGATAAATACGGTTTTATCAGGACTGGAAGGAGTCGAATGCTCGATGGACGACATCCTAATTCATGCCCCGAGCAAAGAGATTCTAGATTCAAGGACTCAAAAAGTTTTGACAGCAATTGGAAAATCAGGACTAAAACTAAACAAAGACAAATGCATTTTTTCTGTTTCGGAAATAAAATTTTTAGGCCACATTCTCACTGATCGTGGACTCCTACCTGATCCGTCAAAAATTGAAGCGATTACTCAACTAAAGAGACCTACTAACGTGACAGAACTACAGAGATTTATAGGAATGGTAACCTACCTGGGAAAATTTATCCAACAATTTTCGGAAATAACTGCCCCATTAAGGAAACTTCTGTCCAAAGAGAACGCGTATGTTTGGGACACAGAACAAGAAAAATCATTCGAGCTGTTGAAAACTGTTCTGGCTACCCCACCTCTTCTACGGTTTTATGATCCAAATATTCCTATCAGGCTATCTGTAGATGCAAGCTCATTTGCTGTGGGAGCTGTTTTGCTTCAGGAGTCGCAGCCAGTGGCTTATTCATCTAAATCGCTAACCAAAACTCAGCAAAGCTACAGTCAGCTTGAAAAAGAAGCTCTAGCAATATCCATAGCATGCAAGAAATTTCACGAATACATTTGGGGATCCAAACAATTAACGATAGAGACAGATCATAAACCACTCGAATCAATTTTCAAGAAGCCTCTCCACGATGCACCTCCTCGGCTCAAAAGAATCATGTTAGAGATAATTCCATACCTACCCAAAATTGAATACAAGAAGGGGAAAGAGTTGCATATAGCCCGATGCCCTGAGTCGAGACTGCCTAAATGAGAATTCAAACGACGAAGAACCACTACCTTTCAGTGTTGATTTGATCATAGCCATGTCGAAATCACGACTTGAAGAAGCCCAAGCCCTAACTGATCTAGATCAGGAGTTAGTCGAGCTTAGAAATACAATCCGCATCGGATGGCCAACTGAAAAAAACTATACTGCCCATGATGCTTCAAAAGTACTGGTCATATAGGGATGAATTGGCAATTCATGAAAATTTGATCTTCAAAGGCAACAGATTGTATATTCCTAAACCACTCCGACCACTAATATTGCAACACATTCATTTGGGACATCGTGGAATCCAAGCATCTCTTCAAGTTGGAAGAGAACATGTCTTCTGGCCAAATGTATCCAATGAAATAGCAGAATATGTTAAAAAATGCACAATTTGTAATAAATTTCAAAGAAACAACCAAGAAGAGGAACTATTACACCAACCAGCACCAACGAGACCCTGGATGGAAGTCGGCTCCGACCTTTTTCACATTTCTGGGAATGATTATCTCGTGATTGCTGACTCTACTCTGGTTTCTACGACTTTGCCAAATTAAAAAACACCTCATCCTCTAGCATCATAGAAGAATTGAAGAAGTGGTTCTCTGTGCATGGGATACCTGATGTTTTACTTTCAGACGGAGGAACTCAGTACAACTCCTTCGAGTTCAAAACAATTTGAAACTGAATGGCAATTCAATCAACGGATCTCAAGCCCACTATTTTCACGTTCAAATGGCCTAGCAGAAAGGTACGTCCAAGAAGCTAAACTCCTCATCAAGAAATGTAACGAAGAAAAGTCAGACCCTCAGCTTGCCCTCCTTCATCAACGTAACGTACCACGAGGCACGTTGGGGTCGCCAGTCCAGCGTCCTGATGGGTCGTCGAACTAGAACTCTTCTCCCGACCACAGATTCACAACTCAAGCCAGCTATACTTGAAAAACATAAGTAATGATCTGCAGAATATCAGAACAAAGAACAAGTGGTACGCTGATCGTCAAAAGAAAGCGACTGTTGATTTCGAAGAAGGAGAAGAGGTTTTATACAGAGTGAACCCTCGACACTGGCAGCCGGCCACGATTATCAGGAAAGGTCCACAACCCAGATCTTTCATAATAGAAGATGGAAACGGCAGGCAGTACAGGAGAAATTCTTGGTTCTTGAAGAAAACGTTGATGGAACCCACACAAGTAGCTCCTGATCCTGACAACCATTCACCAACGCTGAGAAGATCTACAAGACCTCGCCAACCTACCAAACAGGTTCTGCTGAAGATTTACCAAAGAAAGGGAGATGACAAGAGTTAGGTAATCACTACCTAACACGTCACATCAATAAATACAGCTCCACTCCAAACGCCATCATTTCAGCTGCCCATTACCATCAACAACCGATACACCAAGCTATACAATTCATATTCATTCATTCTCCATTCGATATCATCTTCATATAATGTAACTTGAATTAGATATTTCATTATATTCCTATAATTTATTAATCATCATGAATTCGTAATTCTTTATCTACAAGTTAAGCAATAATAACTTAACAGTCTCTGAAGGGGAGGGAAGGGAGGGTTAATAGACGAGAGGATTCTATTTGATGTAATTAGTTCAATTCATAGTACATAATCTATAACTATTCCAATCCACCGAACCTACCAGTATTCTGTGTTACTTGGGCTGGACACAAGGAACCATAAATACAATCGAACTTCACAAGTTAAGTTCGTTTTATTTCGTAATTACATTATTTTAGAGTCCAATGAACCTAACCTTAAAGTCAGCACCTATTAAGGATGAAGTTTAATTGTAGTTGAAATTGGATTCTGTTCATTCACACTTGACGAAATATTGTTCCTTCGTAACGAATATGCTACCTAAAGTTAAATAATACCAAGTGTTTGGATGCGACATACTCGACATAATTGGTTTTCTGAAATCCTTGTATGCTATACTATAAGTGACCTCATCGTCTTTCATTCTCAGCTAACAATAAGAAATGCAAAATGGTGTGCTAAACAAGGGAAAACGTCTGTTCCAAAATTATGAACATCATCACGTTCGAGAAATTTTTCCCGATTATGGTATTGATTTGTCTTTGCGCTTTTGAGGAGCTCGTAATTTTCGTTCAGAGTTGATAAAAGGTTTAAATTTGGAAGACAAATAAATTTATGGAGCCTAAGGAGAAGAAATAATAATGCATGTTTCACTCAATGTTTTATTCATCAAGCTCTGTTTATCCATGGCCTTTGTTAAACTAGCTGTTAAATAAGGTAATTCATAATAAGAAAGAAGAAACCCATGTGATGAGTGCATTTTGGCATGGCTTACGATAAAGGGAAAAAACCACGATATTATTCAAAGTCATTTCTATCGTCGAGTCCGTCGCCGTATTGATGTAAGTTGAATAAATCATCTTTTTCCCTAAGCAAAAAACCCCTGCTTACTATCATTTCGATCATCCTGAAAAGTCTATTCCCTACCAGTAACCTGGGATACGAACTAAATTGGATTTCTCTTTGTAAGGAAGCCTTACTGCTGACCCAATTTGGTAGACTTTTTGATACAACGAGGTAATATTGATTGTTCGTAACATTTAGACGGAGCTTTTGACTGGGTATTCAACCTCGCTGCTGAAAGTGATCATACCTAAAAGTGATCGGCAAGTTTACATCTACGGTTGCGCCAACTCGTTTCAAGTTTATGAAAAAGCGGCGTAGAGGGGAGGCAGGGCTTCATCAGCGACCTCCAACGGTTTAAAATGTCAAATGTCAACCCCTTTCCCGTCCCGAGGAAGGCCGATTTTAATCGATCAAGTACCGTAAGCGGTCTCTTGTCTGTGCTATAGGCGCTATTCATCAACTATGCGGGTTAGACTTGGTAACAATGGTCAAGCTCTGCCTGCGGGTGTGGCGCATTGCTTCCTCGTATTTGTGGCATGCATGTACTGGGGTGACGCTATGTACTACTACTACCACCCATTCCCCTTCGACCAACTAAGGAGTCTCAAGCCGGAATGCTCATTTCGTTTTAAAAACACAAATTTTTTTTCGCATTTTAACACCATTTTCCTCTGAAATGTCTTAGTGAATCAAAAAATGGGTTACCATTGGTAACCTGATGATATGGAGCACGTTTTAAGCATCTCAGAGCTATACTAGAAAACCGTGTTTTAACAGGAAAAAATCACCACATTTTTGAAAAAAACAGAAATTGACAAATTTTCAAGTTTGAGGTAGGAACTGTCCTAGTGTACATTTTTTCTGGAATACTCTAGAGCTCATGAATGAATGAATGAAAAGATGTTATCATTGTCGAAAATAATATTAATAACATCTGTTGATAGAGAGAAATGTAGTAATTCTGGTCTTGTTAGACCGTCATTGAGTTTGCCTCTTGAAGAAAAAATAAATAAATTAATAGATAACTAAATTTTGGTATAAATTTGGTACTGGTAATTCAATTTGACGGGTCGTACTCAATTCCTTATGCCTCAAACTGAATACCACAGAGCAAAATTTTACCAAACCAGGGCTGTTTTCGAGTTTATTAAATTCTTATTGAAGTCTTCCCAGCCATTTTTTTTCGTATTCAAATATCTAAGATCGCACCCCAATCAATGCAGTACAGCATTTATACAGTGAAGCATGCAGTACAGCATGCAGTGTCATTTTGAATTTCGATGGAAAAAGGAGAAGTTATTGCCATTTTAGTGCCGCAATGTAGAAACCACGAAAAAATTTCAAAATAAAAAAGTGGCATTTTGAGCGGGTTTTAAATAAGTGCCAAGGACAAGTTGTTGCAAATTAATTGTAGAATTGATTCCTGAACACTGTTCATTCGTCTTGGGACACGTCAGAATCGGCGCATAATTTCTGAAGGAGGTATCATTCTAGAAAATCTAAAGATATCAAAAAATGGTTGACATTTTGTGTTATGAGGACCAGCGATGCATAATATTCGTTTAACCCAAAAACGTAATACCTCAATAATAGCAAAGTGAGACTAGCCAGGGAGGCAGGCTAGGTTAGCTATGAGTTCGTGGAGACGTGCAGAACATGAAAATCCTGCATACGGTACGGTGGTATCGAGAAAAAAAAATCAACCATTGAAGGTCAATAAACTGTACGAGTAATATTTTGAAATACTAATCATATAATAAATAATAATTTGGAATACTCGTAGGAGTTTTTGAAATAAAAAATGGAACTTTGAAAATTTGTTCATTCACTCATAATGGAATTTTTCATCATAATTTTGGAGGAAAGCAAAAACACTTAGGAATTGACTAAGTTCGCTAAAATATTGATATTTCCCTAATTAAAAAATTATGTAATCGAGAATGAGTCATTGATTACTGATAAAATGTGATAACAATAATCACCATAGGAACAACCTGCCTTGAGGAAGGGGAAAATTGAAAAATAATTTATTAAAATGAATATCTCGTTTTATTCTGACATAGCCGGTCACGCGCTGTCTTATTTGTTTACTTCGTCATTGAGTAGTATAATTATAATTTTGAATCCAAACTTCAACTCAGTACTAACTGGCATTTTAAAGTCGAATTTACTTTTTTGCAATTCAAATCTTTACACTTCGTACGACCTACCTAGAAGGTGAGAAGGGCAGGAAATGTATCACCTGGAATACCTAATTGAAATTAATCTGATCAGCCTTGATGAATTTTTTCACAATTTAAGGCAAATGATGATGTCTTCAAGCACACAAAAATGTTACCTGCGCCCCGCTCCGTTTCTGATCTATGAAGATAACATTCAAGAATTTCAGCAGTACAAGTCAATTATTGAGGAGAAAAATTAAGTGAAATAGGTCGAAAAGATCGTAGTTTTGAGCACTTCTTCCTCCTACGTCTTCCACAGAGTACGGTGTTGCCAGAAAATGAATGTACAAGTCATCTAACATCATGAAACTGCTCTAATTCAAAGCGAAATCCAATACTCTGGTTCTTCCTGGCCAGCGACAGGTTTTTGTCTCTGAGTAGGACGATAGAAAAGTAGGCAATGGGAGCTACTGCGGAAGGGAAGCATCACGTTCCATACAAGTCCCATCACGTCTTATGCAACATCAATTGTGAATCTCGCCGAAGTTCGTATTTAAAGGGTTTTCACATCTTGGATTTATAACGTGATTAGTTACGATGAACTTATTTATTCCTTAAACAGACCAGGGCTTGCAAAAGAGCTATCATTAGTGAAACGAAAGAAGAACACGTTTGTCCCCTCCGAATCAGCTGAGGTTGCAGTTTCCTCATTTCTCTATTCTCATTATTAATCGTACCTAAACAAAAACAAACTCAAACTGCTAGTCAGTGACCCCTCTCACATGAACTCTAGCAACATTATTTGCTCCAATTTACAAGTCTTTTGTATTGTACATTCGACGTTCCTAGACTTCCACAATTACTGTAGGTCCAAGAATAGTTTTCGGTACTGACACCAGGGCTCGTTCAATTTGGGCGTGAGGAATCTAGTTAGCAGAATTATATTCGTTAGTTACTTAAATCACTGATATTCTCGGCGGGTGAGTTTTACTTACTTCAGTTCAATATGATGCAAGAGGACCGATGATTCACCTCAAACCAAGGATTTCAAATTCGTGTTACTAACTAATCGAAACGATTTCCAATCAACATTTTGCATCTTCATCCCAACCTGGAAGAGCAATGCGCAGTAAAACCAGCAGTAGTAGGTACATTCAAGTAATTGTCCTAAAAAATCTTAGTTTTCTCCCCAGTATCTCTCCAGTATCAGCAATAATCTCACCATTTTTCTTCAACCAACCTAACCTGTATGGAATTTTATGGAATGGGTAATAATATCTAAATGCCTGATACTGTAGAAATTTCCAACTCATATCACTTTGAGTCCCTAAAATGCAATGCAACCAGAAGTAATCATCAATTACTTGTGGTTGCAACTTTGCAATTACTTGTGGTTGGTTACTTGTGTAGTCAAATCAATGATTATTGATTTGATTTAAGTGAATAATAGTAAAGATATGAATCAACCTGTATTGTTATCAACTATACACTGTGACTGCAGAGACTCAATTTATTATTCACGCATAATTTTTTTTTCTCTCGTTAAAAATCCTTTTTATAAACAATTAAATCAAACTAGATCAGTTGAATAGAGCATTCAAGTGCGTACTCAAGTACTTTAGGTGAAGGTTTTGGTAACCGCATAATGAAAATGACAAAGTGAATAATGTATTAAAAGCGTTAAGATTATTCTTCAAGATTGGGATGGCGAGCAGGTGAGACGGAGGTGGTCGCGGATCGGCGTATGATTGGAAGGGGAGCCGACCAGCAACCTTGAATGCGAGACACGTGTGGATCACGTGACACTCCATCCAACTGCCTACCGGGAATTGACGATTCGTAGGTACCTACGAAGGATCCAATCATAACTAGTAAACGAGCCCACTAGTCCCCAATAGAGATCTTTGTAAAATTGGTTTTGGGATCAGAGGTCTCAACGTGCCCTCAGACACCAAAATTGGACAATAAGGATAACATTATGTTTCGAGGGTTGTTTGCGCATATGGGAACAATGTCATTCAAGGAGGACAATCTCAACCAGGACCCCGTTGAAAGGATTTGTCTAGACTGAGACGAAAAATCAAAATGGTTTCAGAAAGTCTAAAAAATTCGATTTAAATACCTTCATGGAATTTGGCCCTAATATAATTTGTGGAAATTCAAATTTGCGATTCACACTCGTACCTAATTTATTTTTAATCCTCAAGTCATCATAGGGAGCGAACGGGTGATCTGGGTGATATCATTCGATTCTAAAAACTTAATACTATTTTAAATGTACGGAAAATTAACTTTTTCCAATTCCATATGCTAGGGTGATTTGAAACATTAACTCCTATTATTCACCCCCTAGAAGTGATTACAATAACCAAAAGCTTTCTCAACATAAACACCGAAAGACCCTACTTATCAAATTACGTCAAATTCGGTAAAAGACGGGTTGAGGAGGAACTTTTTTTGAACTCGATTTTCGGAATCTACATCACTTGAAATCCAACCCAACAAATTTTGAGGAGGCGTTTAACATTTTTTTCTAACTTGATTAAAAAGGGTCATTATTGAAAATAGAAAAAAAATGTTGTTTGAAAATTTGTCTAAACCAAAAATTGCTCAATCGCCGAATTTTTAGAGACTTGCTCCTGTATCCCATCAGTTTTCTAGCTCCAATACAGACTCTAGAGTAGGTATACACGTAGGCTTTCTATTGGGTAGGTCCTTTCTACAAAACCAACGTGTCCTTTTTCCAAATAAGCTATCCATTCTAAGTATGCGAAAAATCATTCAATCAATTCAATTATCATTCAATCTACCCTAATGATTTATATATTTAAATCTACTAGCTCAAAGATTGAATCGATTTTCCGAAGAAAAAAAAAACACCTGGAAATTATTACACAAAGGTTTATTATTTTTTTGAGAGCCATCCAACCATACTATAGCGCAAGATTAAATATCGAGATAATTTTGACCAAGGTCCTACCTGCAAAACAACGTTTTCCAAAAGTTGTGGGTTGCCTTCAATACGAATAAAAAAATAAAAAAATGATTCCTGGTTGTTGAGGACGCACAAGTGAGTGACATGAAATTTTATTCGAAGAAAAGAAAAAATATCACATTAGATCGTGCGAAATCTGGATCACACATCACGTTCATGTGTTATTAACACTCGTCTTTCTGACTCATCATTTGTTCAACACAGTGTAACTGAGGCAATCAACTTCCTTCCAAGGGCCAAGGGTATTGGTCCTCCGTGACTGGTCATCAACTGGGACCTCCCTCTGAACTGTGTCCTGACGACTTCACAATAAAAGTAAATAGCAGTGGATAGTATCATTTTAAGAAATCGAAACACTATCTTCAATTTATGACAAAACGTCATGATCATTCACTGATTAGGTAATTAATTGTCCGAAATCAATTATAGAGGCGAACTGTTGGTCCCACATAAGTCTGGGTGGTGTCAAAAAATCTTTAAAAATCATCGCTACTTCAAATCATTGAAAAAAGTCTGTAAATCGAAAGTTTTACGAGGGTACCCCCCACCCCCATTTGCCCCCTGTAAGTTACCCCCACTTTTTTCCCCTCAGAAGTGACAGACAAAACCAAACGCTTCGGGGCCCAACTATACACGATACGGAACTGATAGGTACACCACATTTTATCAAAATTGGTCCATGGGAACTGAGCAAAGCGTATGGACGGAAAAATGTTTATTGGATGTTTGGACACTACGCACTCTAAACGCGAAACATAAATTTTGAGGGGGGAGAGTTTTTTTTTTACTTTTCCAATGGGGGGTGCGCCATGATTTTTTTTAGATTTTTAATCGAAAGTAGACTACATCCTGAGAATTTTGGCATCAACCGCGACCTTCTAGCGTGAGTAGATCTGTTTCTATGATTTTTCAAAGTTTCGACCGTTTATGACGTCACGTCCCCCTCTCGCCAGGGCGGGACCCCCCAGCCAACTGTGACGTCACAAACGGTCGAAACTTTAAAAATTCATAGGAAAAGATTTACACACGCTAGAAGGTCGCGGTTGGTACCAAAATTCTCAGAATGAGGTTTACCTTAGATTAAAAATAACAAACAGTTTTTCCTACCCAGGCGCACTCGCTATTCCTAAGGTTTAATATTAAATTTTTTTTATATTTATATATTAAATTAGCGAATTTTCAAGGAAAATGAAGCTATTGCAATGGCCTCAAAATTTTTAGAATCGACTTTTTCGAAAAATTTTCACACTGAAATCCGTTTTGGAACATTCTGAAACGATCCCTGAAGTTTTTCCAAAAATCATATGTATATATATATATATATATACACATATGTGTCATTCCGGACGATAACCTTGAGTAAATGTTTAAAATTTTTTTTTAGTTTTTGCCAAAATGTTTGTAGCACCAAACCATAGGTCAAGTTCGTTAACCAGCAATTTTGGACAATCCAAAGTGGTCCAAATTCAAAAAAAACTCCCAAAAAAATGGGTTTTTTCCCGTTTTTTTGTGGTTTTTTACATTGAAAATCCATGGTAATATATGGTATATTCGGATTCAGCACAAAATTTCTGATATGAATGCATTTTTCAAAAATGAAAATTGTCCAAAATTAAGAAAAGTTTGTAGCTATATATATATATATAATGAATACGTGCGTATATTTGTTGTACCCAGAAATGCAGTAGCCGTGTGGGTACTCTATGAGTTCGTAGAGACGACTAGAACATGAATATGGACTCCTAACATCTTCAAAGCATACCCAGCAATAATTTGCAGCGTATTATTAGCGAATTTTCAAGGAAAATGAAGCTATTGCAATGTGCCTCAAATTTTTAGAATCGACTTTTCGAAAAATTTCACACTGAAATCCGTTTTGGAAACATTCTGAAACGATCCCTGAAGTTTTTCCAAAAATCATATGTATATATATATATATATACACATATGTGTCATTCGGACGATAACTTGAGTAAAATGTTTAAAAATTTTTTTTAGTTTTTGCCAAAATGTTTGTAGCACCAAACCATAGGTCAAGTTCGTTAACCAGCAATTTTGGACAATCCAAAGTGGTCCAAAATTCAAAAAAAACTCCCAAAAAAATGGGTTTTTTCCCCGTTTTTTGTGGTTTTACATTTGAAAATCATGGTAATATATGGTATATTCGGATTCAGCACAAAAATTTCTGATATGAATGCATTTTTCAAAAATGAAAATTGTCCAAAATTAAGAAAAGTTTGTAGCTATATTATATATATACTAATGAATACTGCGTATATTTGTTGTACCCAGAAATGCATAGCCGTTGGGTACTCTATGAGTTCGTAGAGACGACTAGAACATGAATATGGACTCCTAACATCTTCAAAGCATACCCAGCATAATATGCAGCGTATTATTAGCGAATTTTCATGCGAAAATCATGTTTTGGGGGGGAAAGAAAAAGAAAGAAAGAAAGAAAGAAAAAGAAAGAAAGAAAGGAAAGAAAGGAAGAAAGAAGAAAAAAAAAAAAAAAAAAAGAAAAAAAAAAAAAAAAAAAAAAAAAAAAAAAAAAAAAAAAAAAAGAGTCCTCGTTCAAATATTTTATCGACAACTGCCACCGATAGAAACGTTTAAAACCCAGTGTATTATTGAAAATCGCACGATTTTTTCGTACATATCGCGAATATAACTAAATGTTATCAAATTAATTACTTAGATGCGGTAACGCATCAAGGAGAAAAATGTGTGATAAACAAAGGTGGCTTGTTGTTATGAGGTTGGGAACATACGAGCATGAACGCGATCTGTCGCACTCATCTTTAACTACGTCCTGGAGCTTCCACAATCAGAACGCTTCTCGGGCTCCCAGATTCAGCTTTCAGCCCAGTGATTTCACGTCTTCCAGGACCGTCGATTATTGGTTGTAAAAGTATGTAATAAAAACATATATACATATATATAAACCAAGAATCGAAAAAAAAAACTTTCTACAACAAATTGCAACACCATTGGTCCTTTCCTTAACCACACCTTAAACTGAATGATTTCTTTGAAAATTCGCTCATTAATTCATGCTGCATGAATGGACTTTTTTTTATAT